>FPAK01000086.1:0-5000 GCA_900116095.1 Euclidium syriacum
ACCAATTAAATTAAATTATAAGGGTTCAATTTTATGGGGTAGTGCGCGAGAAATCAAATCATAAATAAACGATAGAATTTTGAGCGTCCTGAACATAATATATAACATTAAGATATATAACATTAAGGTGTTCGGAAATGGTTGAAGTAGATGAATAGGAGGATCGCTATGACTATAGCCCTTGGTAAATTTACCAAAGACGAAAAAGATTTATTTGATATTATGGATGACTGGTTACGGAGGGACCGCTTTGTTTTTGTCGGTTGGTCTGGTCTATTGCTCTTTCCTTGTGCCTATTTCGCTTTAGGGGGTTGGTTCACAGGTACAACCTTCGTAACTTCATGGTATACTCATGGGTTGGCCAGTTCCTATTTAGAAGGTTGCAATTTTTTAACCGCTGCAGTTTCTACTCCTGCTAATAGTTTAGCGCATTCTTTGTTGTTACTGTGGGGTCCTGAAGCACAGGGAGATTTTACTCGTTGGTGTCAATTAGGTGGTCTGTGGACTTTTGTTGCTCTCCACGGCGCTTTCGCATTAATAGGTTTTATGTTACGTCAATTTGAACTTGCTCGATCTGTTCAATTGCGACCTTATAATGCAATCGCATTCTCTGGTCCAATTGCTGTTTTTGTTTCTGTCTTCCTAATTTATCCACTAGGTCAATCTGGTTGGTTCTTTGCGCCGAGTTTTGGTGTAGCGGCTATATTTCGATTCATTCTCTTTTTCCAAGGGTTTCATAATTGGACATTGAACCCATTTCATATGATGGGAGTCGCCGGTGTACTGGGCGCGGCTCTGCTATGCGCTATTCATGGTGCTACTGTAGAAAATACTTTATTTGAAGATGGTGATGGTGCAAATACATTCCGTGCTTTTAACCCAACTCAAGCCGAAGAAACTTATTCAATGGTCACCGCTAACCGTTTTTGGTCACAAATCTTTGGGGTTGCTTTTTCCAATAAACGTTGGTTACATTTCTTTATGTTATTTGTACCGGTAACTGGTTTATGGATGAGTGCTCTTGGAGTAGTCGGTCTAGCTTTGAACCTACGTGCCTATGACTTCGTTTCCCAGGAAATCCGTGCAGCGGAAGATCCGGAATTTGAGACTTTCTATACTAAAAATATTCTTTTAAACGAAGGTATTCGTGCTTGGATGGCGGCTCAAGATCAGCCTCATGAAAACCTTATATTCCCTGAGGAGGTTCTACCACGTGGAAACGCTCTTTAATGGAACTTTAGCTTTAGCTGGTCGTGACCAAGAAACCACCGGTTTCGCTTGGTGGGCCGGGAATGCCCGACTTATCAATTTATCTGGTAAACTATTGGGAGCTCATGTAGCCCATGCCGGATTAATCGTATTCTGGGCCGGAGCAATGAACTTATTTGAAGTGGCTCATTTTGTACCTGAAAAGCCCATGTATGAACAAGGATTAATTTTACTTCCCCACCTAGCCACTTTAGGCTGGGGGGTAGGTCCTGGGGGAGAAGTTATAGACACCTTTCCGTACTTTGTATCTGGAGTACTTCACTTAATTTCTTCTGCAGTTTTGGGCTTTGGCGGTATTTATCATGCACTTTTGGGACCCGAAACTCTTGAAGAATCTTTTCCTTTTTTCGGTTATGTATGGAAAGATAGAAATAAAATGACCACCATTTTGGGTATTCACTTAATTTTGTTAGGTGTAGGTGCTTTTCTTCTAGTATTTAAGGCTCTCTATTTTGGGGGCGTATATGATACCTGGGCTCCAGGAGGGGGGGATGTAAGAAAAATTACAAACTTGACTCTTAGCCCAAGTGTTATATTTGGTTATTTACTAAAATCTCCCTTTGGGGGAGAAGGATGGATTGTTAGTGTGGACGATTTGGAAGATATAATTGGAGGGCATGTATGGTTAGGTTCCATTTGTATATTTGGTGGAATCTGGCATATCTTAACCAAACCTTTTGCGTGGGCTCGCCGCGCGCTTGTATGGTCTGGGGAGGCTTACTTGTCTTATAGTTTAGCTGCTTTATCTGTTTGTGGTTTCATTGCTTGTTGTTTTGTCTGGTTTAATAATACCGCTTACCCTAGTGAGTTTTACGGACCTACGGGCCCAGAAGCTTCTCAAGCTCAGGCATTTACTTTTCTAGTTAGAGACCAACGTCTTGGGGCTAACGTGGGGTCTGCTCAAGGACCTACAGGTTTAGGTAAATACTTAATGCGTTCCCCGACTGGAGAAGTTATTTTTGGAGGAGAAACAATGCGTTTTTGGGATCTGCGTGCTCCCTGGTTAGAACCTTTAAGGGGTCCTAACGGTTTAGACTTGAGTAGGTTGAAAAAAGACATACAACCTTGGCAAGAGCGACGTTCTGCAGAATATATGACTCATGCTCCCTTAGGTTCCTTAAATTCTGTAGGGGGCGTAGCTACTGAGATCAATGCAGTCAATTATGTCTCTCCGAGAAGTTGGTTATCTACCTCTCATTTTGTTCTAGGATTCTTCCTATTCGTGGGTCATTTATGGCACGCGGGAAGGGCTCGAGCAGCGGCAGCAGGATTTGAAAAAGGAATTGATCGTGATTTTGAACCTGTTCTTTCCATGACTCCTCTTAACTGAAGTAGTTAAAAAAGGAAAGTTAAAATCGGTTCATATTAAAAAGTCTTCTTTATTTCTTGCAATTCAATCTAATTTTTCTGGCTCGGCTGGATAGTATAGCCGAGCCATTCTCCTTTATTTATGATGCTAAGAAGTAAAAAAAGCCAATAAAAAAAAATATATATTCATCCAACAAAAGGAGAGAGAGGGATTCGAACCCTCGATAGTTATTTTTATGAACTATACCGGTTTTCAAGACCAGAGCCATCAACCACTCGGCCATCTCTCCGAAAGATAATTTATATTTTATTTTTTTTTCGACAAATAGAACATAGCCCTATGAGTTAATACGATCACTATGTAGAGAAAGATATGGGGTGTGACTTTCTTTATAGGTCTATCAATCTGTCTATATAAATAAATGAGATACACGATCCAGTATACCCGTTTGTGAAGTCAAAAAGAACCTTTAACTTCATGTCCGAATAGAATAAAAGTGGTAAAAAGAAGTTGGAAATAAGTCATCATGAATCCGTTGATTCATGATAAAATCCCTTTATTTATTAAATAATTTTTAGTGGGTAAGAGGATTAAATGGTGTATATTCTTTTGTTAATAGCTTGGAGGATTAAAAACATGACTATTGCTTTCCAATTGGCTGTTTTTGCATTAATTATTACTTCATCAATCTTACTGATTAGTGTACCCGTTGTATTTGCGTCTCCTGATGGTTGGTCGAGTAACAAAAATGTTGTATTTTCTGGTACATCTTTATGGATTGGATTAGTCTTCTTGGTGGGTATCCTTAATTCTCTTATCTCTTGAATTCATTCGTTGCAGATCCAAAAATGAGATGACCCCTCCCATTCCAGGAATTACACATTCAAATTCAATATAAGTTCATAAAATGCAAATAAATAAAACAAAAAATTAGAGGGGGGGTCGAACTTCTGTAACTTGAGTAAAATATGAATAAAATATTAATAAATATCAATTTACTAAATATGAAATAGTAATAAATAACTAAATAAAAAAACTAATCAAAAATTGATATATAATATAAATATAGAAAATAATATTTTATGGAAATAGAGAATAATATTTTTTTGAATATGAAATTCAATACCAATATATAGAATAAATAAATATATAATATATAATATATAATATATATTTATTATATATTAATCGAATTGTTAATTGAATTGATTTGTTGGTATAATTTTATGAAATGACCCCAAACCAAAGAGTGTATCTCGTCTAGCTTTGAACAAATATTATCCAGAAATTTCTTATCAAGAAGGCAAAAAAAAGCGGATATAGTCGAATGGTAAAATTTCTCTTTGCCAAGGAGAAGACGCGGGTTCGATTCCCGCTATCCGCCCAAATATAAATGGATTGAAAAAGAGAAAATATTCGGTATAGTTGACCTGGAAATAGAGTAATTTTTTCCTCGCGTCCCAAAAGACAAGTATTAATTAATGACTAGTTAATAGAATAAAACTTACATTTGTTGAAAAAAATGTTGCGGAGACAGGATTTGAACCCGTGACCTCAAGGTTATGAGCCTTGCGAGCTACCAAACTGCTCTACCCCGCGATGAAACAAAAAAACTTGGACTAAACTCTAATAAACAAAGACGAATTGAATGCGCCCCTATTCCATATCTGTACAAATAGAATAGCCTATTTAGACAGAATGGTAAAGGGGCCTCATTGATTATAGAAAAAAATAGAAAAATTAAGGGATACTAAAATCCTTACCAGCTTGATCTTGTTGCCCCTGGCAACAAACATGCCTGAACCATTTCCCGAAGGATGTGTCCAGATAGTCCAAAGTCTCGATAGTTAGCTCTCGGTCTTCCGGTCGAAAAGCAACGTCGATGAAGACGTGTAGGTGCACTATTACGCGGTGGGGATTGTAATTTTCCATGAATTTTCCATTTCTCACTTAGCGACGGAATCTGACTTATTTCCTTTTTTGAGGATCGACGAATCAAATGATATTTTTGTTCCAATTTTTGCCTCTTCTTCTCCCTATAAATCAAACTTTTCTTTGCCATAATGCTTCAGTTCCTCTTATTATCAATGATAATGATACAAATCGGATCCTAGATGTAGAAATAAATATAAGAGTGCATACCTTTAAAAAAAAAATATATATATATTATTGCGGATAGAATACATAAAAAATTAACCGAATTTGCCCGACGTGGAGGCAATCAAGAAAGCCGCATAAGTGAATATATAACCTACAGAAAAGTGAGCTAATCCAACCAACCTTGCTTGTACAATTGAAAGAGCTACTGGTTTATCTTTCCATCGAATTAAATTTGCCAAAGGTGTGCGTTCATGAGCCCATGCTAAAGTTTCAATCAATTCCTGCCAATAACCACGCCAGGAAATTAAGAACATAAATCCAG
>FPAK01000086.1:10000-16555 GCA_900116095.1 Euclidium syriacum
ATATAATTACCGGGAGTAAGCGTTATAGCCTGTTTCCAATACTCAGCGGCTTGGGCGAACCAAGCCTCCGCCATTTCAGAATCTCCTTGTTGAATGGCCTGTTCTCCACGGTCGGAATAGGCGGGTCAATTCCCTCCCTGAGAACCGTACTTGAGAGTTTCCTACCTCATACGGCTCGACAACCAACTCTTTTGTTTTGGTATACCTGTTTTTTAACTTTAACTAACCTACTTTAACTTTATATCTAATTGAATGTATGATTGAATGAGATTTCTTATAGATATTCGGTTTTTCTTGTATTAAACAAAAGAGAGTAATTAGATGAGTTTCAAACTTTAATTTTGATTAAATTAATATATTAATTAATATAATAAGTTTTATCTTTTCTCCTACCTTCAGAAAAAAGGGCATGTCCACTGTTTTTAGATATTATAATTTTCTGAAAGGTAACTATCCCGCTTTCATATATAAATTTATATAGAATCTTTGAAAAAGACTTTTTTCATACTTCATAAAAAAGAAAAAGACTTACTGTCTTTAGGATCTGATGCTACACCGCTGCTCAATACCTTAGGGGATCTACTCTATTACATAAGTAGATTCCGAAGATTTATCTCATATTATGATATAAATAAACAGCTCTTGTTGTATCGGTCCAAAACCTTTCCAATTGATCTTTACGGTGCTTCCTCTATCAATTAAATCTTTTATTATCCATAGAAAGAAAGTATTTAGGCATATCCAGTCTTCACTTCATATTTGATCTATGAAGTTTTTTTATTTGCTACAGCTGATAAAAAATCGTTTTGTACGATGCTTATGTAGAAAGCCCTTTTTTGTGTTTCTAGTATTTAATTGACTAGCTGTTCGTTCTTTTTTTCTATAGTGGAGATAGTCGCACGTAATGACAAATCACAGCCATATTATTAAAAGCTTGTGGTAAAAAGGGGTTTCGTTCTAATGCCCGAAAATAATATTCTAAAGCTTTGGTATGTTCCCCATTACTTGTGTGTATAAGGCCTATATTATAGAGTATATAACTTCGATCATAGGGGTCAATTTCTAAGCGCATAGCTTCATAATAATTCTGTAATGCTTCCGCATAATTTCCTTCAGATTGAGCTGACATCCGTTACGGTCGTCATTCGTTTTAACGAATTCTCCGTTTCAGAACCGTATGTGAGATTTTCATCTCATACGGCTCCTCCTTTAGGTGCATAATGAAAATAATATATGGAAAAATTGGATGTCATTATGAACTGAGCGGGGCTAATGTTTTTACAAGAAATCCCTAGCCAACCTTCTTGCAAAAGATCTTTTCTTACTACCAAGTGGGTTCATGCTAGATAAAAATAAAAAAGTAAACTCTAAAAATTTCTTTGTTCTCAACGCCCCTAAATTTCCAGGAATTAGCCACTTCAACAGTCTTCAATGGTTATACGGGTATCCAAAGTACGAACGAGATGGATGTTTATTGTTCCAACCATTTTAATTAGTCCCAATCCCAAAGAAGAAGGAAAAGGAATCATTTTGAAGAAAGTTTTCGTGTTGTTGATTTCTCGGCGTAGTGCTTCTTCCCCTATGCCTCCTATTCGTATATTGTATTAGTGTAGTAGGATTGATCTGTAATACGGGAACCATAGGTAAAAACCTTTTGCTCAATACTAGAATTCACAATTGAAGCATCTAAGGCTGCATTAATCGTGGATACATGACAGAAGGGATTGCTTTTTTATATTATAAACTTCACCTTCAAAAGCGTAGATTTTTTTCAATACTCGTTTTTCTTTCTATTCCAAATCGGCGAGAAAAAAAAAAATAATGATAATCAAATCGCACCATCTCTGTAATAAGTAAATGCCTCCTTTTCTCCGGAAGTTGTCGGAATGACTCGTAATAAGATATCGGCTACAATTGTAAAGGTTTTATCAATAAAATTTCCATTTATACGCGATCTTGGCATAGGTAATAATCCATTCTATAACTCTTTTGATTTCCTTTACCTTTTCTTTTGTGAGAAAATTTTCTCACAAACAAAGGAATTGTATAGTACGAACTAACATAAAAGCGGACTCATTAAAATAAAAAACCTTCTATCTACTTACAATTTTTTCCGGTCAAAAAAGGTATCTATTAACCATAATCTAAAAAACGATGAATAACTCGCTATTCACCCAGGTACTCAGTCATAATCCTGGTGTCGGAGAGATGGCCGAGTGGTTGAAGGCGTAACATTGGAACTGTTATGTAGGCTTTTGTTTACCGAGGGTTCGAATCCCTCTCTTTCCGTACTTTCAACTAATTCAACAATCTTACGTGATTGACCACAATGTATCAAATCAAATAAAAAAGAATAGATATAAAATCTACCTTGTTTTGATTTTTAAATAGATTCTCTATTCCTAATTTCTTTGATATGGAATATGCTGGGAAGAGCAAACAAGGGATCCAAATCTCCCTACCAATCTATGATACATGAATAGGAAAAAGATTCCCCGACAAAATCCCTTACCTTGTGCCTTTTTATTTTTAATCAAAAGGGAGGGCGAAGGGGAGTTGTCCGAACTCTTGTTTTTAGTTTTTTTTTTACTTAAGTTAGGTTTATTAAGTCTGTCGAGAGTAATATTCTACGACAAGCAATTCATTTATTTTCAAACCGACGCATTTCCTATCTATTATTTGATTGACTAACCCTTCATATTGGAATGTGTGAAGAGTCAGATGGTTTGGCAATTCCTCGGGGGCAGATGAATCAAGAAGATTTTGAACCAAAGTTCTAGAGTTTTGTTCATCCTTCACTGTAATAATATCTCGGGGTTTGCAGCGATAACTTGGTATATCAACTATATGACCATTAACTAAAATATGTCCATGGTTAACTAATTGGCGTGCTTGAGGAATAGTCAAAGCCATACCCAATCGAAAAAGGATGTTATCTAAACGCATTTCAAGTAATTGTAGTAAAACTTGACCTGTTGACCCCTTGGCTTTTCCGGCGATACGAACATATTTAAGTAATTGGCGTTCTGTAAGACCATAATGAAAACGCAATTTTTGTTTTTCTTCTAAACGAATACGATATTGAGATTTTTTTCCGGAGCGCGATTGGTTTCTAAGATCGCTTCCTGCCCTAGGCCTTTTACTAGTTAGTCCCGGTAAAGCCCCCAGACGGCGTATTTTTTTAAAACGAGGCCCTCGGTAACGTGACATAAAGACTCCTTTTTTTTTATTGAAATTGTACAAAACTAAACAAAATTAAAACTGAACTAAATGATAATGATAAATGACGTGAAATCCACTCCAATAAACTATTGGAATACAAAGAGTAAGAAGATATATTCTTCTCAATATACAGATTTTTTTTATTGTATATACAATATATATAAATAAAATAAATCATAAAATTTTTCCTTTATTTTCTTGATTTATTTTGCAAAGGTCTAATCCTTTTACCCAATATATATTCCTATATGGAAGTTTATATGACATAATATAAATGGAGTGGTAACTCTGGGAAAAGGTGAAATAAGTCTTTTCAATCTTCTTTTATTTTGAAAGTAATTAAAAAAAATGTAAAAAAACAAAAAAATATGGAAAAGCCGGCTATCGGAATCGAACCGATGACCATCGCATTACAAATGCGATGCTCTAACCTCTGAGCTAAGCGGGCTCAAATAAAATAGCACGTGCATACAAATTCACTAAACTACTATATCGTATCAATTAACTATTCTATTCATTTTTTTTCCTTATCTATATCTATTTAGAATTAATTAATTAATCATATTCTATATATTCTAGAACAAAATATAGCTCAAATAAATAGTGACTATCATTAAATAAATAAAACATAACCTTAATTAATAGAATATAGAAATATTCGAATTAATATTCGAATATAATTTTTAAGAATTATTAGAATTTAAAATCTACGAAGTAGACTTATAATCTTTTTCCGCTGCACATTGTAGAATTCTAAGTTTCAAAAAAAATCATAAATTTCTTTTCATGGAAGTAAAAAAAAAAAAAAAGAGAATCGACCGTTCGACTTTTTTTTATATTTAAGACAAAGATGAGAAAAGGAATAACATATATATGTTATGTAATATATAACCATATTGAATTGCAAATACAAAAATGATAGAATATTTGTTGATTAGACTAAATCAAAATGGATTGGGCTAAAAAAAATGAAAGAAGATACCAAAGAAATAAAAAAAGTATCTATATGTAATGAATTCAAAAGTTTCGGCATAAGAAAAAGTGGAAAGACATAATAATGAGATCCTAATCTCAAAGCAAAAAGGGGGATATGGCGGAATCGGTAGACGCTACGGACTTAATTGGATTGAGCCTTGGTATGGAAACCTACTAAGTGATAACTTTCAAATTCAGAGAAACCCTGGAATTAACAACGGGCAATCCTGAGCCAAATCCTGGTTTACGCGAACAAATTAGAGTTTAGAAAGCGAGAAAAAGGGATAGGTGCAGAGACTCAATGGAAGCTGTTCTAACAAATGGAGTTCACTACCTTGTGTTGATAAAGGAATCCTTCGATCCAAACTTCAAATAAAAAAGGATGAAGGATAAAAACCTATTTTGTATAAATATAGGTAACACAAAACGATCTCAAAAATGACGACCTGAATCTCGATTTATATATATTTTTTTTTAATAGAAATGGTGTGAATCAATTCGAAGTTTAAGAAAAAATCGACTATTCATTGATCAAATGATTCACTTCATAGTCTGATAGATCCTTGGTGGAACTTATTAATCGGACGAGAATAAAGATAGAGTCCCATTCTACATGTCAATACTGACAACAATGAAATTTATAGTAAGATGAAAATCCGTTGACTTTTAAAATCGTGAGGGTTCAAGTCCCTCTATCCCCAAACATACTCCCTCAAAAAGTATGTTTGACGCCTTAACTTTTTTTAGTTATTCAAGAATTAATTATCTTTTTTCATTCATCCTACGCTTTTACAAACTATAATTTCTTTTCTTATTATAGACAAGTCTTGTGGGATATATCATACACGTACAAATGAGAAAAAAATATCGATTTGAATTATTTAGAATCTATATAATTTTTCATTTTAAAACTTATAAAGTCTTCTTTTCGAAGATCCAAGAAATTCCCGGTATAAAACTTTTTTAATTTACTAATTTTTTTTTAGTTTCTTTTACTTGACATAGGCATAAGTCATATAGTATAATAAAAATGATACTTGGGTAACGGACGGGATTGCTCAGCTGGTCGAGCCGAGGACTGGAAATCTTTGGTGTCACCTGCGCAAATAGAAAATATAAGATTCAAATTATTGGTGTTATTAGCTCAAATTTAAAATATAAGACTCGAAATTATTGGTGTCACCTATGTTTAACACAAGAGGACTGTAAATCCTCGGTGTCACCAGTGCAAATAGAAAGTATAAGATTCAAATTATTGGTGTTACTAGCTCAAATAGAAAATATAAGATTCGAAATTATTGGTGTCACCTATGCTTAACACAGAGGACTTGAAATCTTCGGTGTCACCAGTGCAAATAGAAAATATAAGACTCGAAATTCTTGGTGTTACTAGCTCAAATAGAAAGTATAAGACTGTAAATCTTTGGTGTCACCTGTGCAAATAGAAAGTATAAGATTCGAAATTTTTGGTGTTACTAGCTCAAATAGAAAGTATAAGACTCGAAATTATTGGTGTCACCTGTGCTTAATGCAGAGGACTGTAAATCCTCGGTGTCACCTGTGCAAATATAAAGCAGAAGACTCGAAATTCTTGGTGTTACCACCTCTAATCTATAGCAGAAGACTCGAAATTCTCGTTGTCCCCAGTTCAAATCTGGGGCAACGGCCGGGATAGCTCAGTTGGTAGAGCAGAGGACTGAAAATCCTCGTGTCACCAGTTCAAATCTGGTTCCTGGCATAGGATTTATTAATTTTGATAAGTTTCTATTCTTAAAATTAAACGTATCTTTAGTAAAAAAGTGCAATCATCCCTTATCCCCCTCCCTTTTTTTGTTCATGTTGTAGATCCATCCGTTCAAAAAGAATGTATATTACTGTAATACATAATACATATTCGAAAGGTTAAATGAGTTCTGTTTGAAAGAATCAAACAAGTACAAAAAGGTCTATATCTATAGTTGAAGGGCAGAAAAACCCCAAGATTCATTAGATACAATAGAAAGATTATTATCTACCCCCCCCCCTCCCATTTTTTTTTTGCTTTCCGATCTTATTTATAAATTCCCAGTTATGTGACTAAAGTTGACTAAGTTATGTGCGCGATACAAAGTTCATAATGCAGAACTCTTTTTTTAGTTCATCCTATTGGCTCGGCTTTTACGAAAAAAAAAAGTATCTTTGGAGATCAAGCTATATATAATAATATGAATGAGACCTCAATTCTTCTGTTTGTTTGATCTAAAAAAGAATCGAATTAAAAAAATTCCGTGAAGGTCTGTAGCTAAGACTTCTGTTTTATCATTCAATAAGCATCTTGTATTTCATAAAAGTTGGGGGCAATATAATCCTTACGTAAAG